>OV281342.1:31367500-31380000 GCA_923062675.1 Marasmarcha lunaedactyla
CCGAGGTTTTCTTTAATTGTATAATGAGTTGATCTTTTTCTTTTTCCCCTCCTTTACTCGACATCCCGCTCTCTACCTCATGTCCTTCACTTCCCGTCACCTTCGGTTCCGACTCTATTTCTTTGACGAGCTGGTACAGTCTCTCGCACGCTTCAGTAACGCCAGACTTGATGTCACTTTTTAAGTTTCGGGACATACTTAAAAACTTCTTGGCTTTAATGAAGCATGCGCGAGCCTCCGTCAATCTGTCCTTATACCCAGAGGCGGCTTGTGTCGCCTTGGATGTAGTTGGCGTTAATGTGCTCGAGTCCGTACAAGCCGCTTCCAACGCTTCCACACTTCGTCGTACCTTCGAGAGAGTCACAGTTCTAGGGGGAGTCTTTTCTGACTCTACTTCTTGAGACATTTTTATCGGCGTACGGTAGAGGGCCATGGTAGAAGAATAAAAATGTCTAGAGAGCTGTATACGGGCTCTCAGTCTAGATTTATATAGAAATTTAAACAATAATTGTTACAAGCGAAATTGAAATAAAATAAAATAAAATAAAATAAAATAAAATAGATTTTTACTCTATAAATTACTTGATTGGGATGTATAAGGTCCTGATCAATAAATATAACGTCACAACACACAATATAAATACTAAGAACTAACTTAAAACTATATCACACGAGTCAATATCACAGTGAAAATCAAAAAGCCCAACAATAAAAGCTATCAATAATATTCTACTAGATGGCGCTGCTAGTATATTAAAGCGCACACACACTTTTGGAAACAAATCCTCTCTCCCTTAGCTTCGGGAAAATGGGTGGTGTGGGGGCGGGCTATTTTTCAAAGTTTTTGTCGTCCGATCGGGACGGTTGATGTCTCAATCGAAGCGGACGGTCAAATGCAAACTATTGAAACTAAAAAATGGGGAGGTTCGATGAAAAATTTTGAAAATATTAAAGAAAAACACTAATTTTAACCAAAATTTGCCGGATTTACACTAAGTATTGCAATATTTTCCAACACCGTTTTCCCGTGGAAGGTTCCTTAATGCCTCAAAAGACGCGCAGGAACACGGTGCAGATGATGGTATAACAAGTTTGAAGAATAATTGCAAAACAAAGTGTTTAATAAAATTTTGAAAATAAAAACTACCAAAAAACGACAATTTTATTGGAAAAACAATTGAAAAATTGAATTTTCCGTCAACAACGATGTACCGAAAGGTGTTATTTAACCTTCTCGGATCAACAAAAACCTAAAATCACAATATAATTCACTAATTCCTACTAGAACCGGTCAGAACGGTATCTTGTCTTATAAAATTTTTTATCAAAAACTAGTTTTCCGGGATTTCCACGAGATTTTTCACGGAAAATTTCACCGGAACCTTATAAACAGGTCGGCGTCAATAAAACAAAAATTTCAATGTAAAAATCTCGAAAATCGACCAGCAAAACTCAATATAATATATGTATTTGTGATATCGGTTAGGTTAGGTTAGGTTAGGTTAGGTTAGGTTAGGTTAGGTTAGGTTAGGTTAGGTTAGGTTAGGTTAGGTTAGGTTAGGTTAGGTTAGGTTAGGTTAGGTTAGGTTAGGTTAGGTTAGGTTAGGTTAGGTTAGGTTAGGTTAGGTTAGGTTAGGTTAGGTTAGGTTAGGTTAGGTTAGGTTAGGTTAGGTTAGGTTAGGTTAGGTTAGGTTAGGTTAGGTTAGGTTAGGTTAGGTTAGGTTAGGTTAGGTTAGGTTAGGTTAGGTTAGGTTAGGTTAGGTTAGGTTAGGTTAGGTTTTTTTTTTTTTTTTTTTTTTTTTTTTTTTTTTTTTTTTTTTTTCTCACGTCTACTAGCTTCATGGGTGGAAGCTAACTTTATTCTACGCTTTTTCCTCTCATTCCAGTTCTATCATTTATTCTTCTCGCACTTTCATACTTCATACTGTGTCTTTCTTGCATTCGTCTCTTATATACTCATACGGGGTGGGATTCCCGTCTGTTATCCCTACTGTCTAACTACTTTCAGCTTACGTCTATTATCAACAGGGGTGGGGAAGATGGGGTAACACATAAGACCTTTTTATTTTTATTTGAATCATTTTTGAGCTTTAGGTATTGCATACTCCTTGCTCTACAATTTTATCTTAATATTTATTACATTTTTATAGTTTTTTAGTTGTTGTATGCTTTTATGTACAGTTGCTTCTTATTTTTTTATATACTAGTTTACATTTAACTTTTATGATTTTCTATAATTTTTACATTTTTATCCAGTGTTTATACTATGTTATTACGTGCAATATGTTTTTCTTTTACGTCTTTTATTCTAAACATTATTGTTTTTTATTTCAGTATGTATTACATGTTTTGCTTATATCAAATTAATATCTTAATTACTTACGGCTACTGATCAATGCTGTTTACATTTTTGAAAAGTAGAGCTTATATCTCTACATTTTTTTTTTTTTTTTTTTTTTTTTTTTTTTTTTTTTTTTTTTTTTTTTTTTTTTTTTTTTTTATGTCTTATGATTCTACATTTTTATTATAAACTAGTTTTTCTCTTACATATACATTTGACACTTATGGCTATTTTAAGTCTATTGTTTCTTATTTGCTATTTACATTCACTATTATATATATATATGTTGCCCTAAAAATATTTTTCAAAATATTTTGTCAACATATGTTTATGTACAATTACTTTATGTTTCCTGATTTTTATTTCCTATATTTACCCTATTCGATTTGCCGTGACAAACCGAAGAGGTGGATGTTTGGTCGCCATAATGAATAATCTTGTCGACTCGCCCAGTGAGAATCGAAATGGCCTCATTGACTCTACCAGCTCTATTTGCAATACGAAGTGTTTCGATACGGTGGAAGTAATGACTCGGGGCTAAGTCTAACAATTTGGTTAGGGTTTTCATATCTATAAAGATTATGGAATTACCCAACCAGCCAACGTTCCTAACCCTGCTCCGAAAGATTTATGTTTGTTATTGTTTTTGTCCGTCTTTGTTATTTAATCCCAGTACCAACAGAGGGGCAGGACGCTGCTGTGCGGATACTTCCACGAGGACTACTTAGCTGTAGGCTACCGATTGGCGGGCCAATTCATCCCACCGCTTACGGGTCGGGCATGAATGGCTGAAGGCATTATGTGAAAAATCGATACCGGCTTTTTCGCAATTTACGCACCTAATATTGATTTCTTCTATGTAGTCCTCGCAGTCTTTTTTATGGTGTTCGTATCCGCAGTGGCTGCACAGATCCTCTGTTTGCTTACATAGGCGTCTGCTATGGCCAAATCCTAGGCACCTCGTACATTGAATCAGGGGCGAATGATCTTCGACCCTGACCCTCTGCAGATCTATATGCAGGACGCCTATTTCCAGAGTCCTGTTCCAGATCTTTGGGGAGACGCTCAATACCACATGGTTGACCTGAGGGTTTCTTGTCTTTTTGCGGAACTTGACAGTCATCCGATCGTCATCCTTGCCAAGTCCCGCAAAGATGTTCTCGTTCTGATTTCTGAGCGCTCCCAAGATTTCTTCATCTGTATGTTCAGAGAGTACACTGCAGAGCTGTAGGAGGGGATCCTTGTTTACTACCTCCTCACATTGGAGGTTCTTACCGGCTTCTTCAATTCTCCGCCTGACCTTTGCCCTCTCTTCGGTCGTCCTACAGCTCATTATTACCTTCTGGTCCTTGGCTTTTCTGACTCTCTCAACTCTGATCCAGCCATCCTTCGCGTTTACCGCCTCTCGTATCCTGTCCAGAACGTTCTCGCTGGTGTCATTTTTGTTTCCTGACGAGACAACTACTGAGTGCAGAACTACTGAGTGCAGTGTCGTCCTCTCAGAAGCATCAGCTTTTGATCGGCCCGACACCGCCCCCGCGTAGCTGTCTGGTCTGACACTATTTACTTCTTCTCTCTGGCTCTCAATCAACGCCTTTAGTTGGTCCATCCTCTGATTATTTTCAGAGAGGCACTCCTGCGTGACTTTTAGCTGGGTCAACAGATCTTCATTTTGTGTGTGTGATTCCGTCTTTCGCTCTTCCTTCCTATTCTCCTTTTTCCCTGTCTTTTCCATCTCCTTTGCCATCTCCTTAATCAGTGAAAAGAGCCTGTCACAAGCTTTGGCAATGTCCTTTTTTATTTCTGTTTTGATGTTTTTAGATGCCTGTAATTGTTCAAACGTCTTTTCCCTGCATGCCTTGGCTTCCAGAACCCATTCACTGATTTTGATGTCAGGGCCTGCCTGACCAGTCTTTGGTAATGTAGATGTAGAGCCTGGCTTTGGGACGGAAGTAGCTGCTATGTCGTTGGTAGTTTTAACTGGAGTGTGGACTAGTGCCATCGTAGACGTGAGTCGTCAAAATGGTTGTAAAATTTTAGGCTTGATAAATAGGGGTGTATATTGCCCCTACTATCGTGTAAATAGTAAATGTGATTTAATAAATAAAAATATAAGTAAATTTTTAATAAATATAAATAAAATTTTCCAAAATAGCACAATGAAATTAAATGCAAAAATATAGAGTCCTTTTGTATTAAATTTTCGCGTTTAGAGTGCCTGGTAGAGTCAATAGTAAACAAGTAAAGTAATATAAAAACAGAGATAAAAATTTTATTTCTGAAACTCTATGTAGAGTTACTCTACCTGTAGAGCTCTATCTGCCAATAACTATGGTCTAAACCCCAGCCCCGTACGACCCCTGGTGCCCGAGATATGGACGTCTGAAGTTTTTCAAGATGGCGGACAAGATGGCCACCAAAAGTCAAAAATGTTAATATCTTCGGGCTCAGCTGTCGCACAGCGCTGCGCGAGGGCTCTCCGCTCTTCCTGAGACCGGCTCTATTCACTTTTAGTGGAAAAGAGGGGGGGTTAGGGTGGGGGTGAAAGGTGAAATAAGGGGGTGGGAGGGTTGGAGGGGCCTTAGGGACAGCTTTTGCCGAAAACCCCAGCGCTCTAGGGCAACTGGTCGCCGAGATATACAACTTTTAATAAAACAAAATGGCGGACCAAGATGGCCGACCGAATTTCCAAATTGCTATATCTCGGAGACCAGATGTCGCAGCACTATGTGCGAGGGCTCCCCGCTCGTCCCGAGACCTGCACTATCCACTTCCAGTGGAAAAAAATGGGGGGGTTGGGTGGGGGGGGGAAAGTGAAAAGGAGGAGGGGGATCTGTAGGGAGGTATAGGAGACTAAGGTGAAAGGAAACCCCGAGTTTCTACGATAAAAAATGCGGAAGTTATAACTATTTTAAGATTTCTCCACAAAGCAAAATGGCCGCCAATATGGCCGCCGTAAACAAATCTTTGAAGTTGCTCCGCAACCAGCCAGCCGATTTGATTCGTGTTTGGGCTTGTTACTTGTGGAATTAAATAAGCTGCTCAATTATAATAACACAAAAATTTTAAAATCAACCCCCGATTTAAAAAACCCCAAAATGTAAAATTTTTACACAAAATCACAAAATAAAAATATAAAAAATAAATTAAAAATTTTTCTAATATTAAATTATGCTTCTATATATTTTTACAAATTTTTTCCGAATAGACAATTTTACCTAGAGGGTTGTTTTGGGGTAGTCAATTTAACCCTTAAATTTAAAAAATTTATTACTAAAAAACTACTCGTAATAAAATTCTAATTTTAACATATATTGTATGTTTTATCAAGCACTGTCATAAACTAAAATAAAAAAGGGGGGTTACAGATCGTCCTGACGGGGTACGATTTTTTGAAAATTGACGAAAATTTCAAAAATTTATATCTTAAAAACTACTTAACTAATTTGAGTCAGCTAAACGCCTTCGTTCTTGCCTCAGTCAGGGGTACCGGAAACCGTCACTGAAGTCCGTCCAGCACCTCCAGGGGCGTGGCTCACCGACCACGTGGGAGTTGTTTTTTTGCGGATTACTCCGCCCTCCTGGGCGGGAAAAATCCGCAAAGGGCGTCAAAAGATGCGGCTCGCTCAGGCCTTTCAGCCGACACCAAAAAATATAGGGGTCAGGCCGACTGAGCGAGCAGCGTAATTTTTTGAAGTTTCGAAAAATTTGAAACTTTCACTTTATCTCACTTTGTACTTTTGCACTTTCACCGATCACTTTAAAAATTGTATGGGCGTGTGGGCACGATTTTTCCGCTTCGATTGATGTATCGCACTTGAAAATCGATAACGAAAATACCACTTTTACCGATTTTTAAAAAATTTTTTCAGGGCGTGGCCACGCGGAACGAAGTCGCACACGTGTTGTTTGGTTGGCGTTCGGTAGGGCCGGGGGTTAGGTTAGGTTAGGTTAGGTTAGGTTAGGTTAGGTTAGGTTAGGTTAGGTTAGGTTAGGTTAGGTTAGGTTAGGTTAGGTTAGGTTAGGTTAGGTTAGGTTAGGTTAGGTTAGGTTAGGTTAGGTTAGGTTAGGTTAGGTTAGGTTAGGTTAGGTTAGGTTAGGTTAGGTTAGGTTAGGTTAGGTTAGGTTAGGTTAGGTTAGGTTAGGTTAGGTTAGGTTAGGTTAGGTTAGGTTAGGTTAGGTTAGGTTAGGTTAGGTTAGGTTAGGTTAGGTTAGGTTAGGTTAGGTTAGGTTAGGTTAGGTTAGGTTAGGTTAGGTTAGGTTAGGTTAGGTTAGGTTAGGTTAGGTTAGGTTAGGTTAGGTTAGGTTAGGTTAGGTTTTTTTTTTTTTTTTTTTTAGTTTTTAACTCCTTCCTCCGGCATGGGGGCCGCAGACTTTATTATTCTTTGTGTTTTATTTTCTTCGTCCTTTCATTCGTCATTCATCTGTTATATATGTACGTCACCTTTTTTGTATTCTCTTTGTTTAGCTATTTTTGTATTCTTATACTTTAATTACGTTGTAGATGATTGCTAATTATATTATATATTGCGGGTTGGATTCTAACTGCTATATTCCTATTTTTGTTATTATTTACTTCACTATTATGATAAATGTTTGCAGAATTTTACTTTTATGTTTATTTTCCTTGCCAGTTTTTATTTACTTCTTTATGCACTTTCCATTTTATTCTTAACTCTACTTCTTCTTAGGCTTCCTTTTTCTTCTCTCATAACGTTAATTCATTTCGTAGCTGTTTTCTTGCACTATCCTGATACGTATCCTTTTTTATTACCTTCTTGTTACCACTTTTCTATTATGTTTTCATAAATATTTTTCAAAATATTCACTCAACATCTTTATATTCTTGTTGCACAGTTTATAGCTATCACGTTTTGAGAGCGGCATTCCGATTTTAGACGTCATTTTATTTGGGAGGGGACCTGGTTTTTTAACAATCTCTTTCGAGTTTTCCATACTGCTTTTGTCTTTGGGAACTTGACTGACTGCTCTGGTGACGGTTTCTCTCATCGTTAATGATTGGGAGGCGCCGACCAAGCAGCCAGCCCCGTTCCCAACCTTGCTTGCAATGTTATTTAACACTCTACTCTTGTTCCTGCAGTGACTTCCAAGGCGTATGTTATTTCCACTATGCTTAGATCCCTTGCCCATTGCATCTTTAGCAGTATGCCACAGCAGACCGAGCCAGAGTGTCCCACCGCTGACGAACCGGGCATGTCTGGCTGAAAGCATTGTGGTCTGTCTGTGGCATTTTTGCAATAGTGCAGTTTTTGCAGGAGGGGGCCGTACCTGCCAGCCGTTCTGCGCATTCCGCCCTTACGTGTGGCCCGCCACAGTGACTGCACAGATCCGGCCCTCCCCCACACAAACGCTTACTGTGTCCATAACCAAGGCAGCGGGTACATTGAATCAGGGGAGATTGATCCTCAACCCTGATCCGTTGTAGGTCTATGTGCATAGTTCCCTTTTCGACTGCCCTCTTCCACAGTTCTGGAGACACACTTGCGATAACATTGCATGTTTGAGGGTTCCTGGCCTTCCTTCTGAATTTAATTTCTATTCTATTTTCATGTTTTCCGAAACCCTCAAACATGCACTTGTTTTGATTTCGCATGGCTGCGAGTATCTCCTCGTCCGTCAATACTCCGAGTACGCCTTTGAGCTGCAGGAGGGGATCTTTGTTCTTCACTTCTTCACACTTCAGATTTTTTCCGCTACTCTCAATCCTGTCTTTTACTTTTCTACGCTCCTCCTCCGTCCTGCAGCTCATAATAATTTTCTGGTCCCGGGCTTTCCGGACCCTTTCGACCTTAATCCAGCCCTCTTTGGCGTCCATGGTCTCCCTCACCTTGCTCAGTACATCCTCGCCCGTATCTGCTGTGTTTTCTGAGGTGATCACTACGGAGTGCAGTGTCGTCCTTTCGAAAGTCTCAACTTTCGGCCGGTACGACACTGCCCCCGCGTAGCTGGTTGGAAGGTTCTCGGGCCGGACCTCTTTCTGACTTTCTAGTGCATTCTTCAATTCCTGCATATGTGTGTTATTTTGTTTAATGTGCTCCGAAGTCATTTTCAATTGGGCCATTAATTCATCATTTGACACTTTGTTATTTTCAATTTCTGTTTCTGTTCCTTTCTGATCTTGTGTCCGTTCCAACCCTTCTACCCCCGTTTCTTTTATTTCTAACTCCAATTCTTTTATTATTTGGTAAAGTCGATCGCATGCCTCAACAACCGCATTCTTTATTTCGCTCTTAAGGTTTCGTGAGTTTCCAAGATGTTTTTTGGCCCTGCTGAGGCATGCTCTCGCTTCACTAGTCCTATCTTTATATTTCGTTTTTGTTTCGGACCCAGCCTGTACGGATCGTGTCGATTTCGGTGAATGGGAGATCGGATCTACTCCAACGGCTTCCCATTCTCCTATGCTGCGTCGGACTTTATTGATAGTTATCGTCTTGAGAGGCGATTTTTGCGAGTCCAAGACACCATTGATTGTCTTGGTTGGAGTTCTGTAGAGTGCCATCGGAGGAATTCGTCAAACTGTATAAAATTGTATATGAATTTTTTGTTAAATATTTATGATTAAAATTGTAAATAAAATTTTACACTTATGTAACTATATTTTTAAAAATAGGGTCTATATAATATTATTAACACCTTTGTAAGCGTCAGATTACAGTGACTAAAATTTTTGGGATGTAAAGGTCCCAGTCCAAAAATAATTATTTACAAGAAAATTTTTTATTTAAAACAATGATTATTATATATAGATGACAGCCTTACAATTAAATTTTTAATTATGATAACGACACAATATTTTAAATTATTTGACTGACGGTGCTAATATTCTTCCGTCTATATCACAGTTATTAATAGTATTAGAGTAATTCGTATCACAGTTTTAGAAATTGTCAGGTCTTGTTACTTAAGTGTAATTTATGGGGTGTAAAGGTCCCCAGTCAATATTAAAAACGTCACAACACAAGATAACTTAATTAAAACTAACTTAAAAACTATATCACAAAGGTCAATATCACAGTTTAAAATAAAAAAGCCCAACTTAAAAATTTTTTTTTTTCAAAAACTTTACTACAAGATGTCGCTAGTAGTACATAAAAGCGCACATACACTTTTGGAAATAAATCCTCTCTCCCTAAGCTCCGGGAAAATGGGAGGTGTGGGGGTGGGCTATTTTTCAAAGTTTTTGTCGTCCGATCGGGACGGTTGATGTCTCAATCGAAGCGGACGGTCAAATGCAGGCTATTGAAACTAAAAAATGGTGATGCGCAAAGGAAAATTTTGAAAATATCAAGGAAAAACACTAATTTTAACCAAAAAACGCCGGATTTACGCTAAGTTTTGCAAAATTTTCCAACACCGTTTTCCCGTGGAAGGTTCCTTTGTGTCTTAAAAGACGCGCAGGAGCACGGCGCAGATGATGGTATAAGGATTTGAAAAATATTTGCAAAACAAAGTGTTTAATAAAATTTTGAAAATAAAAACTACCAAAAAACTACTATTTTATATGAAAAACAAAGGAAAAATGTAATTTTCCGTCTACAACGATGAACCAAAAGGTGTTATTTACCCTTCTCGGAACAGCAAAAACCTAAATACACAATATAATTTACTAATACCTACTAGAACCGGTCAGAACGGTATATTGTCTTATAAAATTTTTTATCAAAAACGAGTTTTCCGGGATTTCCACGAGATTTTTCACGGAAAATTTCACCGGAACCTTATAAACAGGTCGGCGTCAATAAAACAAAAATTTCAATGTAAAAATCTCGAAAATCGACCAGCAAAAACTCAATATAATATATGTATTTGTGATATGGTTAGGTTAGGTTAGGTTAGGTTAGGTTAGGTTAGGTTAGGTTAGGTTAGGTTAGGTTAGGTTAGGTTAGGTTAGGTTAGGTTAGGTTAGGTTAGGTTAGGTTAGGTTAGGTTAGGTTAGGTTAGGTTAGGTTAGGTTAGGTTAGGTTAGGTTAGGTTAGGTTAGGTTAGGTTAGGTTAGGTTAGGTTAGGTTAGGTTAGGTTAGGTTAGGTTAGGTTAGGTTAGGTTAGGTTAGGTTAGGTTAGGTTAGGTTAGGTTAGGTTAGGTTAGGTTAGGTTAGGTTAGGTTAGGTTAGGTTAGGTTAGGTTAGGTTAGGTTAGGTTAGGTTAGGTTAGGTTAGGTTAGGTTAGGTTAGGTTAGGTTAGGTTAGGTTAGGTTAGGTTAGGTTAGGTTAGGTTAGGTTAGGTTAGGTTAGGTTAGGTTAGGTTAGGTTAGGTTAGGTTAGGTTAGGTTAGGTTAGGTTAGGTTAGGTTAGGTTAGGTTAGGTTAGGTTAGGTTAGGTTAGGTTAGGTTAGGTTAGGTTAGCTTAGGTTAGGTTAGGTTAGGTTAGGTTAGGTTAGGTTAGGTTAGGTTAGGTTAGGTTAGGTTAGGTTAGGTTAGGTTAGGTTAGGTTAGGTTAGGTTAGGTTAGGTTAGGTTAGGTTAGGTTAGGTTAGGTTAGGTTAGGTTAGGTTAGGTTAGGTTAGGTTAGGTTAGGTTAGGTTAGGTTAGGTTAGGTTAGGTTAGGTTAGGTTAGGTTAGGTTAGGTTAGGTTAGGTTAGGTTAGGTTAGGTTAGGTTAGGATAGGTTATGTTAGGTTAGGTTAGGTTAGGTTAGGTTAGGTTAGGTTAGGTTAGGTTAGGTTAGGTTAGGTTAGGTTAGGTTAGGTTAGGTTAGGTTAGGTTAGGTTAGGTTAGGTTAGGTTAGGTTAGGTTAGGTTAGGTTAGGTTAGGTTAGGTTAGGTTAGGTTAGGTTAGGTTAGGTTAGGTTAGGTTAGGTTAGGTTAGGTTAGGTTAGGTTAGGTTAGGTTAGGTTAGGTTATGTTAGGTTAGGTTAGGTTAGGTTAGGTTAGGTTAGGTTAGGTTAGGTTAGGTTAGGTTAGGTTAGGTTAGGTTAGGTTAGGTTAGGTTAGGTTAGGTTAGGTTAGGTTAGGTTAGGTTAGGTTAGGTTAGGTTAGGTTAGGTTAGGTTAGGTTAGGTTAGGTTAGGTTAGGTTAGGTTAGGTTAGGTTAGGTTAGGTTAGGTTAGGTTAGGTTAGGTTAGGTTAGGTTAGGTTAGGTTAGGTTAGGTTAGGTTAGGTTAGGTTAGGTTAGGTTAGGTTAGGTTAGGTTAGGTTAGGTTAGGTTAGGTTAGGTTAGGTTAGGTTAGGTTAGGTTAGGTTAGGTTAGGTTAGGTTAGGTTAGGTTAGGTTAGGTTAGGTTAGGTTAGGTTAGGTTAGGTTAGGTTAGGTTAGGTTAGGTTAGGTTAGGTTAGGTTAGGTTAGGTTAGGTTAGGTTAGGTTAGGTTAGGTTAGGTTAGGTTAGGTTAGGTTAGGTTAGGTTAGGTTAGGTTAGGTTAGGTTAGGTTAGGTTAGGTTACGTTAGGTTAGGTTAGGTTAGGTTAGGTTAGGTTAGGTTAGGTTAGGTTAGGTTAGGTTAGGTTAGGTTAGGTTAGGTTAGGTTAGGTTAGGTTAGGTTAGGTTAGGTTAGGTTAGGTTAGGTTAGGTTAGGTTAGGTTAGGTTAGGTTAGGTTAGGTTAGGTTAGGTTAGGTTAGGTTAGGTTAGGTTAGGTTAGGTTAGGTTAGGTTAGGTTAGGTTAGGTTAGGTTAGGTTAGGTTAGGTTAGGTTAGGTTAGGTTAGGTTAGGTTAGGTTAGGTTAGGTTAGGTTAGGATAGGTTAGGTTAGGTTAGGTTAGGTTAGGTTAGGTTAGGTTAGGTTAGGTTAGGTTAGGTTAGGTTAGGTTAGGTTAGGTTAGGTTAGGTTAGGTTAGGTTAGGTTAGGTTAGGTTAGGTTAGGTTAGGTTAGGTTAGGTTAGGTTAGGTTAGGTTAGGTTAGGTTAGGTTAGGTTAGGTTAGGTTAGGTTAGGTTAGGTTAGGTTAGGTTAGGTTAGGTTAGGTTAGGTTAGGTTAGGTTAGGTTAGGTTAGGTTAGGTTAGGTTAGGTTAGGTTAGGTTAGGTTAGGTTAGGTTAGGTTAGGTTAGGTTAGGTTAGGTTAGGTTAGGTTAGGTTAGGTTAGGTTAGGTTAGGTTAGGTTAGGTTAGGTTAGGTTAGGTTAGGTTAGGTTAGGTTAGGTTAGGTTAGGTTAGGTTAGGTTAGGTTAGGTTAGGTTAGGTTAGGTTAGGTTAGGTTAGGTTAGGTTAGGTTAGGT
>OV281342.1:31385000-31403134 GCA_923062675.1 Marasmarcha lunaedactyla
CCTCGTCTCACTTCGTACAGGGCGGCTGCCTCCTGTACGCGGAGATCTAGAGGAAGTATCCCGGCCAGGATCAGCGCAGCGTGTAACGAAACCGTGCGGTAGGATTTCGTTATCTTTTGAGCGAATCCCCTCTGTACTGCGTTCAATACTTTCCTCACCCCTATTTTGGTTGCGGCAGGAGCCCAAACGCTCGACGCGTACATTATGATCGGCTCAACGGTAGCCATGTAGATTATTCTAATTACTTCGGGATGGAGGCCCCAAGTGGACTTTGCGGCCCTGGACAGCTGTTTGTAAATATTAAGTGCTTTCCGTGCTACGTTTGCAACATGGGTGTTGAAGGTCATTTTACTGTCCAGGGTGAGTCCGAGTATTTTTATTTGCTTGGACATACCAACATCAACTCCTCCCATCCTCAGGAGTGGGGTGTCGAATTTCAGCTTGTTGGTCATCACCATTGCACAGGTTTTGTGCGGTGCAAACCTCAGCTTATTTTCGGCACCCCACTCCTGAACCCGAGCTAAGATTTCGTTGGCCTGTCGTTGGACCTCCAAACCGGTATCTCCATCGAAGGCCATGACGACGTCGTCTGCGAACGCCTGGCAAAAAACACTTCTACCCTCCATCTCCTTCAAGAGCGGATCCAGCAGGATGTTCCAGAGGATCGGTCCCCCGATTGACCCCTGGACGCATCCTTTATTCGTGTTTCGCGTACACTCTTCCCCGGCGTACCTTACTCTGACTTTTCTGCAGTCGAGATAACTGTCTATCACTCTACGTATATTCACGGGGCACCTTTCCTCAGCCAGTCTGACTTTTATAGCTGGCCACCATGCGCTATCGAAGGCTCCCTCTATATCCAGCGACACCAGAGTAATTAACTTCTTCAGCCGCAACTTACTCTGTACGTGTTTTACCAGATTATAGAGGGCGTCCTCGGTGCTTTTCTGGGGCATAAAGCCGTACTGGCGAGTACTTAACCGTGGTATAAGGTGATGCTTCAGTCTTGATACGATCATTTTCTCCAGGATCTTCCCAAGGACTGGCAGGAGACCGATCGGTCTGTATGACTTGGGGTCTTCGTAGTTGTCCTTGCCCGGTTTTCTTAGTGCCACCACTGTGGCTTCCTTCCAGATGTCCGGGAAGTGTCCTAGCTGTAGGCACTTGTTTGCCAGGGCAAGGAACAATTCTGGATCCTGGAGAATAGCTCGACTGCAGATGTCCGCCGTGAAACCGTCCGCTCCTGGGGCCTTCTTCGGGTTGAACCCCCTAATTGCGGTCTTCAGTTCGTTGATGGTAAATGGCGGGTCGTGAGTTTCGTTTTCAGTCACGGCGTTTATTGTTTCTGCGGATTTGCGTATTCGGTGGTGGTGTTCGTCTTCTCCCTCTTCCCTATCTTCAGGGTAGAACGTTTCCGCGAGTAAGGCCGCCGATTCCTTGGGGTTCAGATGTACTCCACCTTTGAGCAATGGCTGGTCTTCCTGTCTTGCTTGTGTTCCCTTGATGACCCTGTAAATGCCCTGCCAAACTCCTTCCTTATCTTGTTTCTCGCAGAAACCTTTCCAAGATGCGATCTGAGCTTTTTTGGCGGCATTTTCATATTTGTCTTTTGCCTCCAGGTACTCCGTGACGACGTGCTCTCTCCGTATCTGCGCAGCACAACGGATTCGGCGCTTCTTGGTGGTGACGTCCCTCTTCAGCTCTGCAAGTTCTTCTGACCACCACGGTACGGTAAGCCGTTCATTTGGCTTTTTGCTGGGTATACTTAACTTGCAGGCCTCTGAGAGAGCATCAGTGAAGGCCACAACTGCATTCTCAAGCTCTAGTTTGGTACTAATGTTATTGATGACGCCCAGGGATATATTTTTTTCAGCTTTGAATTGGGTCATTTTCTCATGAAAATTATCCCAATTCGCTTTTTTTGTATTGAATATCCTGGTCGTCCTTTCTACACGTAACCCCTTTTCGCTATTCAATTTTATGTTAAAGAAAATGCAGTTGTGGTCCGACGTTATCAAACCCCGTTTCACATTCCAGTCCTCAACCAAGTCTAGCATTTCCAGCGAGCACGTCGTCACATCAACAAAGCTGGTGTACGTTTTCCCGCCTCTCACCGTTTCGAAGGTGGGCGTGTCTCCTATGTTGAGCACCTGTAGGTCCAATTCTTCTAGGGTACCGGACATTTCATCTCCCCTGAGATCAACTTTTTTACTGCCCCACCATGTGCTCTTTGCGTTAGAATCCCCTCCGAATAGCTGTAGTCTCGGGCCTAGTTCTTTTCTGATGCATCGCAACTGTTCCAGGTAAGGGCCGATGGGCTGGTCCGGTTCGAAATAGAAGGATACCATCGCGATTTCCCAGTGGCTGGACCGGATCCCCACCACGACAATATTGTTCGTGGTGAGTTTCGGGTACTGGATGACGTCCAATTTGCTGTCATATACTGCAATTGCCGCCTTCACAGTCCCATTTCCATCATCCGCGCACTGGTAGAGTCTCGCACCCCGGTAGTCCTTCATCCTTCGAACCGCCCCCACATATGGCTCCTGTAATAGTGCTACGGCGATGTTCAGTTTTTTGGCCTCTATCATCGTTTCTAGAGTTGCCAGCTCACTCCTCTGTAGATTGATCTGAGCCACAGCCATTCCTCTGGTGGATTTATCTGCTCTGAGGTTGCCCTGGGTGCCCTTAGCAATATGCTATTTTAGATCGGGCTATAGCATCCCACTTACTCCGTACCGTGCATTCTTCGCTGAAGGCATTGTGCTCTACCTGAGTTATTTTTGCCTTTACACAGTTTACGCAGCTTGGAGCGGCACCTGCTAACCAGTCCTCACACATTCCTTTCATGTGCGGTCCCCCACAGTGACTGCATTTCACAATCGTCTCCGTGCAGAATCTTCTGCCGTGGCCATAGCCCAAACAGATCGAACACTGCACGAGAGGCGACTGATCTGCTACTCCTATCCTCTGTATGTCGATGTTTACAGTGCCTGTTTCTAGCATTCTTTTCCACACTGCGGGGGACGTGGTAATAACTATGTGATTTGTGTGAGGGTTTCTGGTTTTTCGTCTATACTTGACACTTAGCCTATTCTCCTCCGCGTTGAGACCACGGAAAACTTCCGGATTCTGATTCCTCAAGGCCTTCATAACATCCTCATCTGTATTACATTGTAACACTCCCTTGAGGATCAGGAGCGGGTCTTTATTCTTCATCTCCTCAACTTGCAGGTGTTCTCCGGAGCTTTTCAACCGTTCCAACAGGTTCTTTCTGTCACTATCCGTTCTGCAACCTATGATTATCTTGCGTTCTTTCGCCTTCCTTACTTTTTCCACCATCACGCCACCCTCTTTAGCGCGCACCGCAGTTCTGATTTTTTGCAGAACCTGCTCTCCTGTGTCAGTTTCACTGGCCGAACTGACCACCACTGAGTGCAGCGTAGACTGGTGTTTGTTTGCTGTCACCTTTGCGTAGCTGGGTCTTTCTGCTTCAAAGACCTCAGCCAATTTCTCCATTTTCTGAATATTTGTTCTCAGAAGGTCACTATGGTTTTCAATGACCTTTCTGAGATTCTGCTCGTCACAATTCGTTATAGGCTCAGGGGCTTTGGGGATTGGCTGGGCCGGTTCAGCGGTTTTGCTCCGGTCTTTTTCTGCCTCTTTGACCAAATTATAGAGTCGCTGTACCAAATTTAGCAACTCCGTCTTTATATCGGTTTTAAGGTTCCGGGATGCATTAAGCTGCAGTTTAGCTTTTACTAAATAACTTCTTGCTTCAGCGACTCTATCCATCGGTTGGGCATTAAACTTTGGCGAGGTTTCCAAGAGCTCTACCGAATTCCTACGTGTTTGTGATTGCTGGGGAGCCTTTTTTGTTGTTGTCCTTTGAAGCAACGTCTTACCCGATGCATTCTGTGAATCGCTGGTCGCTGGTGTCTCTGTGATTCCAGCCTCCCAGTCGCCTATGCTACGCCTGACGTTTATCTGTGGTTGCGTAGAGGGTCCTGCCCTCTCTATGTCTGCGGGTGGCGTGTTGGTTTTTACCAAATTTTTCTTCGGGGTGCGAAAACCAATCATTTTTATAGTTGAGTGTTAGGGGACGCGTCAAAATTTTAAAAGTGTAAATAAAGGGTCAATAAACCCAATTTGTCGCAATATAAATTGAAATAATAAAATAATATTCAACACAGTACAAATAGCTGTACCAGTGTTAGTCACTGACAATATAACAAATTAAGAAGAATAGGAATAAAATAAAATAAAATAACACGAGTTACAAGTTTTATTTTGTAGAGTCGTCTCTACCAACGCTGCTCCCAACAGATGTGCTAAGGGTCAATTAAAATACGCAATAAAATCAAGTTTGCAGCTATGTAGAGATCCGGATGTAGAGTCCGAACCTTGTCTTATGTTTGGTTGGTAGGTTTTCGCAAGAACCAGTATGCAAGTCGATCTGCACCTTAGTGCGTTGTGTCCCTATAGCTCAATAGAGCAAATGTCCTTATAAAATAACTTAACTAAAATTTAACATAAAAAATAAAATTTTAAAAATACAAAAATTTTTTTTTGCGACTCTATGTAGAGTACTATTTTTGGCTCTACTGGTAGAGCTCCGTTCGCTAATACTATAGGTCCAAACCGCGGCCTCGTACGACCCCCGGAGCCCGAGATATGGACGTTCAAAGTATTTCAAAATGGCGGCCAAGATGGCTGCCGAAATTCAAAAGTGTCCGTAACTCCGGATCCAGAAGTCACACAGTACTGTGCGAGGGCTCTAGGCACTTCCCTCGGGCTGATCTATGAGATCCTGGGTTCTCTGGGGGGGGGAATTTGGATCACCCCAAATTGGGTGAGAGGGGGTGGGGGGGTAGAGAGGTCCAGGGGAAAGCCACTGCCGAAAACCCCGGCGCTCTAAGACTATTGGTTGCTGAGATATCGAACTTTTAGTAAAAACAAAATGGCGGACCAAGATGGCCGACCAATTTTCAAGTTGCGATATCTCAGGAACCAGATATCGCAGCACGGTGAGCGACGGCTCCCCGCTCTTCCCAAGGCCCACTCTATCCACCTCTAACAGAAAATAAGGGGGGTTGGGGTGGGGGGTAGAAGGTAAAATAAGGGGGTGGAGGGGGTAGAGAAGTCCCCAAGAATATCCCTGGAAAAAGTCCCAGCTTTCTGGGACTATTTATAACAAAGTTATACTAATTTAAAAATTTCTTATAAATACAAAATGGCGGCCAATATGGCCGACAAAATTTTAAAATGTTGATTACTTCGGTTCCCCTTAACCGAAAACAGTCAAGTTTGGGCTCGTTACAGAGGGAATTAAAACTAGTATCTAAATATTTACACGTAATCGATTTTTAATTAAGTTTGGATTTAATATTAACTAAATTGTTAAAAATTTCTTGAAAATTTAGTTTTAAAAATATAAATAATAATTTTAAAAATCTGAAAAATTTAGGTTATATTAAGAATAATTTTTCAGATTTTTTGAAACTGTTAACAAGTTTTTATACTTAATATTTACCACCCCTCGTGGCAACCCTTAAATTTTAAAAATTTTTATCTTGAAAACTACTGAACAAAAAATTTTGAAATTTACACTGATTATGGACGTTAATAAACTCTACAAAAAACTATTTTAAAAAAGGGGGGTCATCGATCTATTACTCGACTTATGATTTTTTAAAAATTTACAAAATTTTTGAAAATTAATTACTAAAAATTTACAGCACCTTTTTCAAATCTGGAACCGGGGGATGGTTTGTTACGTCAGGGAGCACCAAACTGGATACTGAAGAGGTGTCCAACTATTGCAGAAGTGGTAGCACGTGGCCACGTGGTACTTGTTTTTTTGTTTTTATTTCCGCCCTGGGGGGCGGAAAAAATCCAAATCTTCGCCCAAAGTGTAGGGCCCGCTGAGGCGCTTCCGACGACACCAAAAAAGATATGGGTCGTCGATCTTAATTCGGCAGCGTAATTTTTTAAAGTTTTAACTTTTTGCACAAAAACACTTTTTTCGTGATTGTACTTCACCACTTTCACCGATCACTCTGAAACTTTCACAGGCTTGTGGAGAAAATTTTTGCGCAACTTTTGATGTATCGCACGTGTGGGTAACTGAAAAATTTACCACTTTTCTCGATTTTATAAGAAATTTTCTTGGGCGTGGCAACGCGGTTTTGGGTCGTACACGTGTTCTCGGGTCGGGGGGTGAACACGGCACTCGGTTAGGTTAGGTTAGGTTAGGTTAGGTTAGGTTAGGTTAGGTTAGGTTAGGTTAGGTTAGGTTAGGTTAGGTTAGGTTAGGTTAGGTTAGGTTAGGTTAGGTTAGGTTAGGTTAGGTTAGGTTAGGTTAGGTTAGGTTAGGTTAGGTTAGGTTAGGTTAGGTTAGGTTAGGTTAGGTTAGGTTAGGTTAGGTTAGGTTAGGTTAGGTTAGGTTAGGTTAGGTTAGGTTAGGTTAGGTTAGGTTAGGTTAGGTTAGGTTAGGTTAGGTTAGGTTAGGTTAGGTTAGGTTAGGTTAGGTTAGGTTAGGTTAGGTTAGGTTAGGTTAGGTTAGGTTAGGTTAGGTTAGGTTAGGTTAGGTTAGGTTAGGTTAGGTTAGGTTAGGTTAGGTTAGGTTAGGTTAGGTTAGGTTAGGTTAGGTTAGGTTAGGTTAGGTTAGGTTAGGTTAGGTTAGGTTAGGTTAGGTTAGGTTAGGTTAGGTTAGGTTAGGTTAGGTTAGGTTAGGTTAGGTTAGGTTAGGTTAGGTTAGGTTAGGTTAGGTTAGGTTAGGTTAGGTTAGGTTAGGTTAGGTTAGGTTAGGTTAGGTTAGGTTAGGTTAGGTTAGGTTAGGTTAGGTTAGGTTAGGTTAGGTTAGGTTAGGTTAGGTTAGGTTAGGTTAGGTTAGGTTAGGTTAGGTTAGGTTAGGTTAGGTTAGGTTAGGTTAGGTTAGGTTAGGTTAGGTTAGGTTAGGTTAGGTTAGGTTAGGTTAGGTTAGGTTAGGTTAGGTTAGGTTAGGTTAGGTTAGGTTAGGTTAGGTTAGGTTAGGTTAGGTTAGGTTAGGTTAGGTTAGGTTAGGTTAGGTTAGGTTAGGTTAGGTTAGGTTAGGTTAGGTTAGGTTAGGTTAGGTTAGGTTAGGTTAGGTTAGGTTAGGTTAGGTTAGGTTAGGTTAGGTTAGGTTAGGTTAGGTTAGGTTAGGTTAGGTTAGGTTAGGTTAGGTTAGGTTAGGTTAGGTTAGGTTAGGTTAGGTTAGGTTAGGTTAGGTTAGGTTAGGTTAGGTTAGGTTAGGTTAGGTTAGGTTAGGTTAGGTTAGGTTAGGTTAGGTTAGGTTAGGTTAGGTTAGGTTAGGTTAGGTTAGGTTAGGTTAGGTTAGGTTAGGTTAGGTTAGGTTAGGTTAGGTTAGGTTAGGTTAGGTTAGGTTAGGTTAGGTTAGGTTAGGTTAGGTTAGGTTAGGTTAGGTTAGGTTAGGTTAGGTTAGGTTAGGTTAGGTTAGGTTAGGTTAGGTTAGGTTAGGTTAGGTTAGGTTAGGTTAGGTTAGGTTAGGTTAGGTTAGGTTAGGTTAGGTTAGGTTAGGTTAGGTTAGGTTAGGTTAGGTTAGGTTAGGTTAGGTTAGGTTAGGTTAGGTTAGGTTAGGTTAGGTTAGGTTAGGTTAGGTTAGGTTAGGTTAGGTTAGGTTAGGTTAGGTTAGGTTAGGTTAGGTTAGGTTAGGTTAGGTTAGGTTAGGTTAGGTTAGGTTAGGTTAGGTTAGGTTAGGTTAGGTTAGGTTAGGTTAGGTTAGGTTTTTTTTTTTTTTTTTTTTTTTTTTTTTTTTTTTTTTTTTTTTTTTTTTTTTTTTTTTTTCTCTTATACCTCCGGCATAGCCGCAGTCTATATTATTCTTATCCTTTCATACCAGTTCTCGCAATTATTCCTCTCGTACTTTCATTCATCATACTGTTCTTTCTTACATGCTTCACACTATCGTATTCTTTTCGGGGGGGATTTCCCGACTATTTCCCTACTGCTAACTAAATTTTATTTTCCTACTTTACAGGCTTTGGGGTACAGGGTATAAATAATTTTTCAGAGGCAGACTTCTTGTCTGTGTTTTGGCTTTGTTACTTAATTTTTTACATATTGTACATTACAGTATTTTACATTTTTCTTATTACTTATCGCTACATAAAAATAGGTTACATTACATTTTTGTTTTTTCTTATTACTATTGCATTTTTACATGTAGCTACACAATATTAACAACAATATTTAAGCACATGTTTTTCTTTTTCATTTCTTATTGTTTACATTTTCTTAAAGCTACCTATTCTATTGATTTCCGCAAACATTGTACATATTAATTTTATCTTATCCTAGATAATGTTTACATTTTATTTTATTTACAGGTTATGTCACATGTTACTATAAATATACTTATTATATTTTTATAACATGTTTTTCTTAAACAGTTTTATTATTTTTTACAACTTTTTTGGCTATTTTTGTACAAAATTCAATAAACTCATCTCTATTTTTACCAGTTATTATATTTGGAATGTTTGCTTCAGCGATCTTCATGCCAATTTTTTGTTCGATATCGTATCGTTCAGAAGCATAAACTGGACACTCCATTATAACATGTGGAACAGACTCTACGGAATCAGGATCGCAAATGCAAGATGGGCTTTCCTTGCACTTAAATCGATTCAAGTACTCGGAAAACCCACCGTGCCCCGTCATTATTTGGGTGGTAATGCCCGTCAGTTGGATTTTCCTAACTATCCTATGTGCTGCTATTGCGTCAGGGAAGAATATTTTAGTAATGCGAGCAGTCTGACCGGTTTTGTAGCGAGCATTCCATTCGTCAAGCGTTTGCATACGAATGCAACGCTTGACGAACGAGATGGGACATTTTTCATAATCATGTCTCTTCTTCGATTTCAGAGCTGCCTCCTTGGCCAATTGGTCCGCCCTTTCGTTTCCAGCCAATCCTGCGTGTGCTTTTATCCAGTATAAGCTAATACGTTTATTCTGTCGAGATAAATCCGTTAGGTTGGCTCTGGTTTTTACCGCGAGAGGGTGGAGACATCTTGGACCAATGACCGTTTCGAGAGCAGCCCTGGAATCGCTATATATAGCAAAGGTCTGTTCTTTCCTGTTCTTTATTAGTTCGCTCGCCTCGCATATTGCTAGTAGTTCTGCCTGATAGACCGTACAATATGACGGCAGACTAAGTTTGACGGCCTTGGTCTCTACCTCACCATTCCACAGGGATAGCGAGGCTCCTACCCGGCCGTCAATCTTACTGCCGTCGGTGAAGATACGTGTCTCGAAAGTGCTGTTTGAGTCGAGTTGCTCTTGGTCTATCAGGGTGTTAAAATGCAGATCGAGATATTCTGCTGGGTGTGGTCCTAATATTGCGGAGGCCATCCTTTCAATCTCCCTGCCCCCCAGCTCTAACCCTGACTGCCCCCTCTTGGCTTCGTACAGAGATGCATTTTCGCGGATGCGAAGGTCTAGGGGAAGAATTCCTGTGAGAATCAGGGTAGAGTTCAGAGAAACTGTCCGGTAGGCTTTGCAGATTTTTTGCAAAAAAGCTCTCTGGACCGAATTTAGCTTGTCCCTGACGCATAGCTTTGTAACTGCGGGCGCCCAGACACTGGCAGCGTACAAAATTATAGGCTCAATCGTGGCTGTGTAGATGAGGCGGATAACTTCAGGATGAAGCCCCCAACCTATCTTTGCTGCTCTTGAGAGCTGTTTGTACGCCGCCACCGCCTTTGCACACACGTTCCGGACATGAGAATTAAAAGTCAGCTTATCATCTATAATAACCCCAAGCAGCTTAATTTCCTTCTTTATTACAATTGGAACCTTGCTCATATATAGTCGCGGAGTGTCAAATTTAATCCTCCTGGTTATCACTATACCGTTTGTCTTTTGCGGAGCGAAATTGAGTTTGTTTGTTATTCCCCATTTATGAACAAACTCCAGAGTGGCGTTAGCTTGGGTCTCAATTTCCAGAGCCGTGTCTCCGCTAAAAGCTAGAACGATGTCGTCAGCGAAAGCCTGGACATAATTTCCTCTCTTCTCCAGATCTTTAAGGAGCGGGTCCAGCAACAGATTCCATAATATGGGTCCACCAATGGAACCCTGCACACAGCCTTTCTCCATTTCCGTTCTATACTGTTCTCCTGCATATCTTACTGAAACGGACCTGTCTTTGAGATAGCTATCGATGACCCGCCTAAGATTCTCCGGACATTTCTCCTCAGCCAATCGGACTCTGATCTTTGGCCACCAGGCGCTGTCGAAAGCTCCCTCTATGTCCAATGATACGAGTGTGGTAATTCGTTTTTTCTCGAGGTTTGATCTTATATATTTCATTAGGACATACAGGGAGTCCTCGGTGCTCCTTTGTGGCATGAATCCGAATTGGCGAGTACTCATCTTCGGAATCAAGTGGTGTTTAATGCGGGTCATCAATAGCTTCTCGAATATCTTGCCCAGTACGGGGAGCAATCCTATCGGTCTGTGTGCTTTTGGGGTCGTATAGTCTGTTTTACCAGGCTTCCTGAGTATGACAACCGTAGCTTCTTTCCACGCCTTCGGGAAGTGTTTAAGTTCGAGGCATTTATTGAGTAGAGTCAAAAATAGTTGAGGGTCGTTCTGTATGGCGTGCTCGCAAATGTCAGCGGTGAAACCGTCCGCCCCTGGAGCTTTTTTAGGATTAAATGTTGCTGTAACCCTCTGGAGCTCCGCTAACGTGAAAGGGGGGTCACTTAGTTCCTCCGTTTCTGCACTGTCCCTATTTTCTTCTGCCATTCTTCGTACTTTTTGGTGGTCTTCGTTATCGTTTTGATGTGCATCTGTAGGGTAAAAGGTCTCCGCTAACATTCTCGCGGAACCCTTCGCATCTAGCGTTTTACCATTTCTTACGAGTGGTATGTCCTCTTCCCTCCTACTAGTCCTGCCAATTACCCTATAGATGCCATCCCACAAGCTTTCTCTGTCCTGTTTCTGGCAAAAGTCTTTCCAACTGGAAACTTGTGCGTTTTTTGCGGCCGTTTCATACTCTGCTTTCTTTTCCAGGTACTCCTTAACAACTTTACTTCTGCGGACTGGCGCGGCGCGATGCACCCGGTTTTTGTACGTTGAGACCTCCTTCTTTAGTTGCTGGAGCTCTTCGGACCACCACGGTATGTTAATTAATTGTTTTTTACTTTTGAGCGGTATGGTTTCTTTGCATGCTGTATCTATTATATTTGTGTAGTCTATTACTATTTGTTCTAGTTTGTCTATGTCTTTGATATTTTCTATTGATTTCTGAGTTATGTTACTATCTAATGCTAATTGGCTCAATTTATTATGAAATTGTGACCAATTAGCTTTTTTAGTATTATATAATCTGGTTGTTCTAATTATATGTGTTCCCTCTGACTTTACTAGATTTATATTAAAAGATATACCGTTGTGGTCCGAACTAGTAAGGCTCTCGTCAACTTTCCATTCCTCGACTCGCGCCAGTAGCTCCTCTGTGCACGCTGTAATGTCCACGTTGCTGGAGTACCTTTTGCCACCTCGAATGGTATCAAATGTCGGCTTTGTTCCCTCGTTCCGGATGTAAAGCTCCATCTCATCGAGTGCAGCCAGTAGCTCTTCGCCCCTAATATCATTTGCTTTTGCACCCCACCATGTATTTTTAGCATTTGCGTCTCCCCCTATGACCAAAAACTTGGTTTTCAGGGTTTCGCGGACTTTCCTCATATGTTCTATGTGCGGGGTGATGGGCTTGTCAGGTTCGAGGTAGAACGAAATGAACGTGGTCTTCCAGGCCTTGGTTTGGGCGCCGATTACCACAAAATTAGCATTTGTGAGATCCGGGTATGGCGTTATATCTATATTATTGTCAAAGACGACTATAGCTGCCTTGGTGGTTCTTTCACCAGAGGCCTGGAAGACCCTCGCTCCACGGTAATTTTTCATTTTAATCCCCTCTCCAACATATGGCTCTTGTAGCAATGCCACCGCTGCTCCTCTCTTAGATGCCTCTATCATTAACTCATCTGTTGCCAGTCTCTTACGCTGTAAATTTGCCTGTAAAATTTTGTACGATTTGCTTTCGGTGCCCTTAGCAATACGCGAATGACGACCTCGCCAGTATGTCCCACTTTTTGCGAATCGGGCATGCCTGACTGAAGGCATTATGGTCATACTGGTCGTATTTGGCCAACTTACAGTTCTGGCATGATGGAGGCGCTCCCGCCATCCACTCTGGGCACTCTCCTCGAAGGTGAGGGCCTCCGCAGTGGCTGCACAAGTCGACTGGTTGTTTGCAGAACCTCTTCCCGTGACCATATCCAAGGCATCTGGTACATTGAACCAGGGGGGACTGGTCCTCCACCCTGATTCTCTGAAGGTCCACATGTAGTGTTCCGGCTTCAGTTACTCGCTTCCAAACCGCTGGGGACGTTGTCACGATAATATGTCCTGTCAGCGGGTTCCTGGCCCTTTTACGGTATTTGACCTCGATGCGTTGGTCGTTCGGGTCGAGATTCCGGAAAATGTTCTCATTCTGATTTTTGACCGCCTTTATGACTTCAGAGTCGCTGTGTATGAGGAGGACATCTTTTAGTATGAGTAGGGGGTCCTTGTTCTGGACCTCCTCACATGTCAGGCGCTTTCCGGAATTTTCGATTCTTTCCTTTACCTTCCTCCGCTCCTCTTCTGTCCTGCAGCTTACTAGAATTTTTCTGTCTTTAGCCTTTCTTACGCGTTCCACCTTGACCCATCCCTCCTTCGCAGCGACCGCTTCTCTCACTTTATCCAGCACATTTTCTCCTGTTTCGGTTTCGTCTTCGGATGATATGACGATGGTATGTAGGGCTGTATTCATCTGTGAGGGTTTGTTTTGTTTTGCGGCTTCCGCGTAGGTTTGTGACGATAATATGTGTCTCTGTTTCTCGATCTCTTCTCTCAATTCGTCCATCTTAGCGTTGTTTGCTTGTAGATGATCGACCGTTTTCTGGAGTTGAAGAAGGAGTGTAGAGTCTTGGTGGCTAACATCATCTACCTTTTTACCATCTTCGACCTGTTTTGCACCTTTTGCCGCTGGCTTTTGTAAAGCCTCTGCCTCTTTCACAAGCTGATACAGCCTTTCTATCGCCTCAATGACAGCATTTTTGATTTCCGATTTCAGATTCCTCGAATTACTGAGGTGGAGTTTAGCTTTATTGTGCAAGGCCCTGGCCTCCAATGTCTTGTTTGCGTAGCTTTTTGGTGAATTCCGTGAGTCTGCTGGTGAAGTAGATTCAACCACGCTAGCTTGTGGCAGTGCAGCTTTTTGTTTTGGCTTTGCAGGACCTGCCTGTGCCTTTTTGGTGGTCAATGGTGATGTTGTAGGAGGGTCAGCAGACACTACTGCTTCCCAATCCCCTATACTGCGCCTCACATTTGTTTTTAGGGTCACTGTCTTAGGTGATTGTTTCGAAGTTTCCCCTTTGTCACTTTCCGTCTGTCTTATAGGAGTGTGAAACATGACGGAGGTATGTGTCAACTTATTAAATAAATGAAATAAATAAAAGTAAATAGGGATAGATTTGTAAAAGTTGTATAAATAAATTTGAATGGACTAGCACATGGGTCAATAAACCAAATAAAACTACAGTTTTTAGCAAAATAACGAAATTTGCTATGTAGAGTCTTTATTATGCAATCCTGATGCGCGCAAGTCCGCTCCCTACTATAACACGTATTACTACAGCTCAAAAAAGCTGCGCGTCTTAAAATTACACAAGTAAAATAACAAAAATAAAATAAAAAATTTTTAACTCTATGTAGAGTTTTTATGGTCTCTACAAATAGAGCTTCGTTCACTGGTGTCTATATTCCAAACCCCGATCCTCTACGACCTCCGGTGTCCGAGATATGGGCGTTTGAATGTTTACAAGATGGCGGACCAAAATGGCCGCCAAAGTTTAACTCGGTGATAACTTCGGTTCCGGAAGTCGTAGAAACCCGAACGATGGCTTAAACTCCTTCCCCCGGCTGTCTCTGCCCTATCCCACACAAATTTAGGGTGGAAATGTGACAACCCCAAATTGGGTAGTGGGGTAGTGGGGGGGGTAGGGTAACACGGAAGAACGTCCCCAAATAAAACCGCAATGTTCTGCGACCTCTGGTTCCAAAGATATGCGTATTTAAAGAAAATCAAAATGGCGGACCAAGATGGCCGCCAAATTTTCAAAGCGATATATCTCCGGAACCAGACGTCGGAGAAAGTCGTGTGGGGTGTCAAATTTCTTCCTCTGATCTGCCCTACGATTGTACAGGTCCAAAATGAGGATAATAAGTATATATGTCACAGAGGGTTCCCAGTAAGTGGGGGGGGTAGGGGGGTCAGAGTACACAACAAGGAAACAAACCGCAGCGTCGCCCGACCTCTCTGAGCCGAGATATGCAAAAAAGAAAATTTGGGCGACCTAGGGCAATAATACGCCTATCTCCGCCCAAACCTTCTCTCCGCGATTTCTACCGTTCTATTTGTCGTAGACCGGTCGAGCTTGGTATTGTTGAATCAGGTTTTTAACGGTCTACACAGTTAAATAGTAAGCGAATTTTTATTTTACACCCCCGAATTTTAATGCAGGAAAATTAACAAATTTTTTCTTAAAATCTAAATAAAAAATATAAATATTTGTCAAAAAATTTCTAAAAAATTTAAATAAGTTATCTGTGCTTTATAAAATTTTTTAAAGACACTAGTTGTTGTCTAGGGTTGTTCCTTGCCACCCCTCGTGACAACCCTTAAATTTCAAAAATTAATATCTAAATAACTACAGATTAAAAAATTTTTATTTTCTACAAGCTTATACAACTAACAAATAACTACGATACTAACTTATAAAAACTGGGGGTCGTCGATCGTTCTTCGGCGCTGCGATTTTTTGAAAATTTGTAAAATTTTCAAAGGTTAATATCTTCGGAACCACTTAACTTTTTTCGATGCGGTAAATGCCTCTGAACTTCCCAAGACCGGGTCTCCAGAAGTCCGCTGCAACAGCTGATCCAGCTCCTCCAGGAGCGTGGCTCACCGACCACGTGGAACTTGTTTTTTTGGAGTTTTTTCCGCCCTCGTGGGCGGAAAAAATCCAAATTGTAGCTCAAAATGTAGAGCTCGCTGAGGCGCTTACGACGACACCAAAAAATATGTAGGTCGTCGATCTCGTTTGCGCAGCGTTATTTTTTAAAAGTTTCAAATTTTCACAAATTTCACTTTTTCAACGATTGTACTTCACCACTTTCACTTTTCACAAAAATACTTTCACTGTCGTGTGAGGCCAATTTTTCTGCTTCTTTTGACGTATTGAACACTGTCGTACGACAAAAACTGCCACTTTTACAAATTTTTAAAAGAATTTTTTGCTCCGGAGGCACGTGGTTTTAGGTTATGCGCGCGTGTTCGGGTCGGGGGGTGAACACGGTATGGTTAGGTTAGGTTAGGTTAGGTTAGGTTAGGTTAGGTTAGGTTAGGTTAGGTTAGGTTAGGTTAGGTTAGGTTAGGTTAGGTTAGGTTAGGTTAGGTTAGGTTAGGTTAGGTTAGGTTAGGTTAGGTTAGGTTAGGTTAGGTTAGGTTAGGTTAGGTTAGGTTAGGTTAGGTTAGGTTAGGTTAGGTTAGGTTAGGTTAGGTTAGGTTAGGTTAGGTTAGGTTAGGTTAGGTTAGGTTAGGTTAGGTTAGGTTAGGTTAGGTTAGGTTAGGTTAGGTTAGGTTAGGTTAGGTTAGGTTAGGTTAGGTTAGGTTAGGTTAGGTTAGGTTAGGTTAGGTTAGGTTAGGTTAGGTTAGGTTAGGTTAGGTTAGGTTAGGTTAGGTTAGGTTAGGTTAGGTTAGGTTAGGTTAGGTTAGGTTAGGTTAGGTTAGGTTAGGTTAGGTTAGGTTAGGTTAGGTTAGGTTAGGTTAGGTTAGGTTAGGTTAGGTTAGGTTAGGTTAGGTTAGGTTAGGTTAGGTTAGGTTAGGTTAGGTTAGGTTAGGTTAGGTTAGGTTAGGTTAGGTTAGGTTAGGTTAGGTTAGGTTAGGTTAGGTTAGGTTAGGTTAGGTTAGGTTAGGTTAGGTTAGGTTAGGTTAGGTTAGGTTAGGTTAGGTTAGGTTAGGTTAGGTTAGGTTAGGTTAGGTTAGGTTAGGTTAGGTTAGGTTAGGTTAGGTTAGGTTAGGTTAGGTTAGGTTAGGTTAGGTTAGGTTAGGTTAGGTTAGGTTAGGTTAGGTTAGGTTAGGTTAGGTTAGGTTAGGTTAGGTTAGGTTAGGTTAGGTTAGGTTAGGTTAGGTTAGGTTAGGTTAGGTTAGGTTAGGTTAGGTTAGGTTAGGTTAGGTTAGGTTAGGTTAGGTTAGGTTAGGTTAGGTTAGGTTAGGTTAGGTTAGGTTAGGTTAGGTTAGGTTAGGTTAGGTTAGGTTAGGTTAGGTTAGGTTAGGTTAGGTTAGGTTAGGTTAGGTTAGGTTAGGTTAGGTTAGGTTAGGTTAGGTTAGGTTAGGTTAGGTTAGGTTAGGTTAGGTTAGGTTAGGTTAGGTTAGGTTAGGTTAGGTTAGGTTAGGTTAGGTTAGGTTAGGTTAGGTTAGGTTAGGTTAGGTTAGGTTAGGTTAGGTTAGGTTAGGTTAGGTTAGGTTAGGTTAGGTTAGGTTAGGTTAGGTTAGGTTAGGTTAGGTTAGGTTAGGTTAGGTTAGGTTAGGTTAGGTTAGGTTAGGTTAGGTTAGGTTAGGTTAGGTTAGGTTAGGTTAGGTTAGGTTAGGTTAGGTTAGGTTAGGTTAGGTTAGGTTAGGTTAGGTTAGGTTAGGTTAGGTTAGGTTAGGTTAGGTTAGGTTAGGTTAGGTTAGGTTAGGTTAGGTTAGGTTAGGTTAGGTTAGGTTAGGTTAGGTTAGGTTAGGTTAGGTTAGGTTAGGTTAGGTTAGGTTAGGTTAGGTTAGGTTAGGTTAGGTTAGGTTAGGTTAGGTTAGGTTAGGTTAGGTTAGGTTAGGTTAGGTTAGGTTAGGTTAGGTTAGGTTAGGTTAGGTTAGGTTAGGTTAGGTTAGGTTAGGTTAGGTTAGGTTAGGTTAGGTTAGGTTAGGTTAGGTTAGGTTAGGTTAGGTTAGGTTAGGTTAGGTTAGGTTAGGTTAGGTTAGGTTAGGTTAGGTTAGGTTAGGTTAGGTTAGGTTAGGTTAGGTTAGGTTAGGTTAGGTTAGGTTAGGTTAGGTTAGGTTAGGTTAGGTTAGGTTAGGTTAGGTTAGGTTAGGTTAGGTTAGGTTAGGTTAGGTTAGGTTAGGTTAGGTTAGGTTAGGTTAGGTTAGGTTAGGTTAGGTTAGGTTAGGTTAGGTTAGGTTAGGTTAGGTTAGGTTAGGTTAGGTTAGGTTAGGTTAGGTTAGGTTAGGTTAGGTTAGGTTAGGTTAGGTTAGGTTAGGTTAGGTTAGGTTAGGTTAGGTTAGGTTAGGTTAGGTTAGGTTAGGTTAGGTTAGGTTAGGTTAGGTTAGGTTAGGTTAGGTTAGGTTAGGTTAGGTTAGGTTAGGTTAGGTTAGGTTAGGTTAGGTTAGGTTAGGTTAGGTTAGGTTAGGTTAGGTTAGGTTAGGTTAGGTTAGGTTAGGTTAGGTTAGGTTAGGTTAGGTTAGGTTAGGTTAGGTTAGGTTAGGTTAGGTTAGGTTAGGTTAGGTTAGGTTAGGTTAGGTTAGGTTAGGTTAGGTTAGGTTAGGTTAGGTTAGGTTAGGTTAGGTTAGGTTAGGTTAGGTTAGGTTAGGTTAGGTTAGGTTAGGTTAGGTTAGGTTAGGTTAGGTTAGGTTAGGTTAGGTTAGGTTAGGTTAGGTTAGGTTAGGTTAGGTTAGGTTAGGTTAGGTTAGGTTAGGTTAGGTTAGGTTAGGTTAGGTTAGGTTAGGTTAGGTTAGGTTAGGTTAGGTTAGGTTAGGTTAGGTTAGGTTAGGTTAGGTTAGGTTAGGTTAGGTTAGGTTAGGTTAGGTTAGGTTAGGTTAGGTTAGGTTAGGTTAGGTTAGGTTAGGTTAGGTTAGGTTAGGTTAGGTTAGGTTAGGTTAGGTTAGGTTAGGTTAGGTTAGGTTAGGTTAGGTTAGGTTAGGTTAGGTTAGGTTAGGTTAGGTTAGGTTAGGTTAGGTTAGGTTAGGTTAGGTTAGGTTAGGTTAGGTTAGGTTAGGTTAGGTTAGGTTA